>JAODAL010000038.1:0-42500 GCA_025379985.1 Phyllomedusa bahiana
TGAAAAGTGACCTAAAATTTTTATACCCTACCTAACTGAGGGGTTTATACCTATAAGTAAGGATTTTGCTGAAAATGTGAGGATTCTAAGATATTTGTGTCCAAATCCTCAGGGACGAGTCATGGACGGGAGAAATCAGCGAGAAGGTGTGAACCGGATGGAGAAGAAAAGGGAAAGTGAACGACGCTGATCAGAAAAGACGTCTCCTGTGAGTCACTAAATGTAACTGCAGTGTAATCCCTTATATGTCTGCAGAGCCTACATACAAAAAGTATCTACCACTATATGGTCACTGTATGGTGGTGGTATATGTAATCAGAGCCTGTGTACAGCTGATAGTCACATGTGGGGGTCGCGTTCGGTCAGGGTCTGGCAGCCCCAGCTACCTGGCTAGTTACAGGTTTAGGCTCTGTCTACCTACCAAATTAATGGAGGAAGGCCCTGTTTACCTACCTAATAGGGTCTATCATACGCTGTTTGGGGTACAATTATTGTGTAGGGCACCAGAAGGGGCACTATTACTATTTGGGTATCTATGGATGGGGAGTTTGTACAGAGGTGGGAATTGATAGGAAAGTGCTGGAAGAGAGACGAGTCTAAGATGTATATGTGGTAAATTCTACAGGGACGAGTAGTGACCGGGAGAAGAAGACATTGCATGCTGTACTGGACAGAGAAAGAAATGGAAGGGAACAACTCATCAGGGAAGACGTCATGGAGGTTTGGGCCAGAAGGAGAAGAAAAGGAGAAGAGAAAAACTCCCATCAGAGATGACGTCTCCTGTGAGTCCCTGCTGTCAGGGGTCATTTTACTTCTATGTTGAATCAGTGCTGTATCCATTTGATGGTGACCTGACTACTGGGGATGTGATTGGTGGGGTTGTAGGTTATGCTGGTGCTTATGTAGAGTCAGTGTGGGCTTGTGCCTGATTGTAAAGTGCACACCTGACTCTGTGATGAGGGGTTTCTCTGCACCACTGTTCTGTAGGCTGCTTTTGTAGGCTGCTTACACATGGAGCTGTTTTTGGTGCGTTTTTTTTTTTTCCAGAAATGTACAGCATTAACTGCTCTGCCTTTCTGCACAAAAACACACCAAAAAGGCTCTGTATGGAAGCACCCTTATAGTGTAGTTTATTTTAGAAAGTGGCGAAGTGTGAGAACAAGGGAAATTTTGTAAGCAGATATTGTATGTGGGCTGGTGGGGGCTTAGTGCCAGGGCTGATTTTTATTCCCAGTCCGGCCCTGCTCCTTCGTTGCCCTGGCGGTGTGCTTGAGATCATTGTCATGCTGAAAGACCCAGCCACATTTTATCTTCAATGACTTTGCCGATGGAAGGAGCTTTGCACTCAAAATCTCACGATACATGGCCCCATTCATTCCTTCATGTACACGGATCAGTCATCCTGGTCCCTTTGCAGAGAAACAGCCCCAAAGCATGATGTTGCCACACCCCCCCCCCCCCCCCCCATGCTTCACATTAGGTCTGGTGTCTCTGGATGCAACTCAGCATTCTCTCTCCTCCAAACACGACGAGTTGTGTTTCTACCAAACAGTTCTACTTTGGTTTCATCTGACCATATGACATTCTCCCAATAATGTTCTGGATCATCCAAATGCTCTCTAGCAAACTTTAGATGGGCTCGGACATGTACTGGCTTACGAAGGGGGACACGTCTGGCACTGCAGGATCTGGAGGTGTAGTGTGTTACTGATGGTAGCCTTTGTTACGTTGGTCCCAGCTCTCTGCAGGTCATTCAATAGGTCCCTCCATGTGGTTCAGAGATTTTTACTCACCGTTCTTGTCGTCATTTTGACCCCGCGGGGTGAGATTTCTGTATTAGGTAGGAGCAGCAAAGCTCATGTGTCCATCACTACTACAGAACCGCCCACAGCCTGAACAGCATGTGTAATTCTGAAGCTGGCTGTGACTATGAAACTGCATGGTGAGAAAACCTCTTTAATGTCAAACCACTGCACTGTGAAGTCATGCTGGCATGAAACCACCTTTCCAAAGTGCAGTACCCTAAGTGACCAGGACTTGTAGTAATTAACTACAACCATTATCACATGGCAGGTTCGGATTGACCCATAAGGGAGCAAAGGAGACCCCCAATGAGCCCTGGAGGATGGTGGCCTCCTGAGTATAGCAGGTCTCTTGCTGCTTTTTAGGGAATAGGCAAACAGATGCGAATGTAGCTCCAGCACTCGTGTTGAGATAATCCAGATAATCCAAAATAGTTATAAAAGACGCAAATTTATTGAAACCATTTTAAAAAAAATTTGGTTAAAAAAAATTAATCCCCTAGCCATTTTTACGCGTTTTGAGCCAAAGGCTTATTTGCCGACGATTGGCGCCGTATTCCGCGCCGGATTTGCGCTTTTTAATACGGCGCCAATCCGTCGGAGTCATTACGGTAATCCACTGCTCTCATAGAGAAAAAGATGGATTCCGTCGCTCCTCCCCGCTCGTGCATATCCGCCGCGGGGGGAGAAAGTGACATGCACATTATTTACGGCGCGGAAAACGCGCCGGTAAAAATGCATTGTCTATGGGGCCGGGAGCGGCCCCCCCCGCCCCGCCCCGTCCCGCCCCTTATTCACGGCGGATTTGTGCGCTCAATACGGCTCACAAATCCGTCGGGAATAAGCCGTGTGAACACGGCCTTAGTCGTAATAAACATACAGAAGCAAAAAACTAACAATAAATCCTCTTCCTGCAGCTCATTAGATACAGCACCTGAGAATTAACTCCTTCCTACCCACGCTGTCCGATGTTAAACAATATGTGCTAGTCAGAAAACACATTGAAATTAGATACGGCACCTGAAAATTAACTCCTTTTTGCCCACATCATTAATTGTTAACTGATATATGTTGATCTAAAATATATTAAATCATAGAGGACTTGCACCAAAATCCCATATGAATAATAAAAGTACATCTTAATACAAATAGAGCAGATCTGACTTATAATTTAATCCTTTGGGATAGCGTGTATCCAAAGTAAGGATCCAATACGCCTCCCTGTATACAAGTAATTTCCTCCAATCACCTCCTCTCACGGGTTTAGGAACCTCTTCTAAAACCCTCACTTTAAAGTGATCTAAATTTCTGCTGAAATTCCTTAAAGTTTGATGCACCCGACAGATTTTTAGGCCGGGTTTTTGTTTTTATAAAGTTTCCCTATGCAATGTGCAAACTCCGAGTAGTAAACCCAATGTTTTGGGAGCCTGCACATATCGCCCCAAAATCTGTAAACCCAATGATCACTACGGCATTTGAATGAGAAATCGATAAATTTTATCATTTGAAAAGAGGAAAAAAGGTCTCTTCACCATATATTCCCATGTTACATCACTGTACCACATTTAAAAGCCCACAAAAATCCAACCATCGGGCCCTTTTATTGCTTTTTAGGAAAAAAACTAGGTAAAAATTTTACCGATTGTACTGTCCCCTAATACAAAACTACAGCCCTTTCTAAAATGTACGAAAAAGGGGGTCGCAGAAAAAATAGGGGGGTTTTTTGATGTTTAAATACTCCCCTACTGTCGACTGAACTGGTAACAAAGCTTGTTGATATTGAGAATTATTTTTGTTTTTGGGTTTCGTACGAAATTTGGACAGTGTGGGCTGGGGGGTCGGGGGCCCACGGGGGTTATTTGGGGGGGCCCACCATTTTACTTTTAAAATTTTCCGGCCCTCGACAAAATTGCCCCATTTTCCCAATTTAATACAGGGAAAAAAAATTTTGTTGTGTTAAAATGCAAAGGGAGTGACTTGACCTAACAATCAAGAAAGGGGCTAATTAGTATATATTAAATACATATTAACATAAATATTTTAAAAAATTTCCCCCCTAAAAAAAATATTAACATACAATATTTAAATACAATAATTTAAAACACCCCCCCTTTTTTTCCCCCCCCCTAAAAAATTTCCCCCCCACCAAAAAAAAAAACCCCCCCCAATAAATAATTAAAAAAACAATATCCCCCCCCCCAAATAAAACTATTCCAAAAACACTATCCCCCCCCCCACAACACATCCCCCCCCCCCAACTACAAAAAACCCCCCCACCCCACATACATATCCCCCCCAAAAAAAATATTACCCACATCAATATTAAACCCAATACAATATCCCCCCCCCCCTAGTCCCCCCTAACATAAATTCCCCTACCAAAAAATACCCCCCCCAATACAAATCCCCCCCCCCAATAAAAAAACCCCCCCCCAAAATATTCCCCCCCAACATAAATTTTTCCCCCCCCCCAAAACCAACCCCTAAAAACAACCCCCCCCCCACATCACACCCCCCCCCCCAATCTTTCCCCCCCAACTCTTCCCCCTCCCCCCACTAATTTCCCCCTCCACCCTAAAATCCCCCCACCTACATACACTACCCCCCTCCACCCACATACACACCCCCTCCACCCAAACCCCTATCCCCCCCCACCCACATACAATATCCACCCCCCCACATACAAATCCCCCTCCCCCCAAACATACACTAACCCCCCCCACCTACATACATACCCCCTCCACCTACATACCTACCCCCCTCCACTACATACACTTTCCCCCTCCCCCCTTTTCCCCACTATCCCCCTCCACCCACAACATATCCCCTCCACCCACATACATACCCCCTCCCCCCAAAAATATCCCCCTCCACCCCAAATTCCCCCCCCCCCATACACTATCCCCCTCCCCCCACTCCTACCCCCTCCACCCACTAAATATCCCCCTCCACCCACATACAATACCCCCTCCAATTTCCCCCTTTGGTCACCCCCCACCACCTCTAAAATAAACACCAAAAAAAGTAAAAAGTCAAAACTCCTATCACGGTCGGGTTTCCCCACTTTAAAAATCAGGGCACATGAACCTACAACCCACCATATAGAGCCCACATAGGGGTATACCCACCAGGTCACATCAAAATATAAAAAATAACCCCTGAAATGAGGGACTAGGGGAGACGTTTTTCGATGAGTCGTTTTTTTCTCTTGATTCTTTCTTTTTCCCTCCCTTTCGCATCCGTTCCCACCGCCATATGTTTTTTCCCCGGGCGCCCTTTTTGGGGCGATTTTCCCCATTTTGGGGCAACAGGTCTTTGATAGGGTATATTTGAGGGGTTTTTTTTTTTTCTTTCTAAATTCTTTTTTATTTTTTTTAAAAAGTTATTTTTTATGTATTTTTATTCAGGTTAACCTGTAGTTGTTTTGGGTTTTTAAATTGTATTGGATACCCAAATTCATTTCATTATACAAGGGTTCTCTAACCTTAACATCGTGTTAAGTAGGTACAGGGTAGTTTTTTTCCGTTCCAACCCCGCCGTGAGATTGCCCCGGGCACGCTATCCCTCAAAATACACACAAATATCTTAAATCCTAAATTTTCCGATTTTTTTACCTATTCCCACCTTTGTACAAACTTCCCAGGGGTGGAAGGGGGGTTCAACCCATAACTTAGGGCCTATATCCAAAGGGGGGTTGGAGGGTGGGGAGAGGCCCCCGGTAACTAGATAGGCCCCCCCTTATGGGAGGGATGCCCCCCCTGGGTAATTGGGGGCCACCCCCGGGTTTGGGTTTGGGGGTTCCACCATGGGTGGGAGGTAAATAGATAAACGGTAATAAGCAGGGACAGTTAGGAAAGTAGATAGGGTACATTAGGGGGTGGACACCCTTAGTTAGGCTTTAGGGAGGGGTTGGTGAGTCCCAATTATTAGGCGGGAGGTAGGTGGTTTCCCCCCGTAAGGTAAACTGTAGGGAGTTGGGCCCTTTAATAGGCTGCAAGAGTTTTGGACCCCCTTTAGGTAGTATACAGGAATTAGGGGTCCCTTTAGGACTAACAGTTAGGGTCTCCATTAGGTAGTATACGGGAGTTAGGGGCCCCCTTTTCTAGTGTGAAGGAAGTCAGGGGCCCCCCCTTTTCTACTGTGTAGGAGCAAGCCCCCCTTTGTATTTTTGGTAACCGGGCCCCTTTAGTAGTTTGGCCACCCTGTAGGTAGTCGGGCCCCCTTTGTAGTCAGGGCCCCCTTAATTGCCAGGGCCCACCCATGTAGGTAGCAAGGGCCCCCCTTTTAGCCAGGGCCCCCCCTGTAGGTAGCCAGGCCCCCCTGAGTTGCCAGGGCCCCCCGTATAGCCAGGGCCCCCCCCTGTATTTGCCAGGGCCCCCCATTAGTTTGCCAGGGCCCCCATGAATTGCCAGGGCCCCCCCTGTAGTTAGCCAGGGCCCCCATGTAGGACCATGGCCCCCCATGTGTCGGGCCCCTAAGGATCAGGGCCCCCAAGGGGCCCGGGCCCCCCTATAGGTAGCCAGGCCCCCTAGTAGCCAGGACCCCCTTTTTGTAGCCAAAACCCCTTTTTTTTGCCGGGCCCCCCTTGATCAGGGCCCCCCCCCTATATCAGGACCCCCCCCCCAAAAATAGGACCTCCCCCCTAGTACAGGGACCCCCCCCCCCTAGTAGTCAGGGGCCCCCCCCCTAAGTAGTCAGACCCCCCCCCCAGCAGGACCCCCCAAGGTACCAGGGCCCCCCAAGGTACCAGGCCCCCCCATATCCCGGGGGTCCTTTTTAGGAGGGGCCCCCATTTATTCCAGGGCCCCCCCGTATTTGCCAAGGGGCCCCCCCCCGTGCCAGGGCCCCCCCCTTTTTAGCCAGGCCCCCTTTTGACCAGGGCCCCCTTTTTTAGCCAGGGGGCCCCTTTTTTTGCCAGGGCCCCCTTTTGTAGCCCGGGGGCCCCCCCCAAACCGGACCCCCTTTTGTACCAGGGGGCCCCCCCAGTAGGTAGCAAGGGGCCCCCCCAGCCAGGCCCCCCTAGAGCCAGGGCCCCCAAGTAGGGACCAGGGCCCCCCCTGTAGGGACCAGGGCCCCCCATGAGGTGCCACCCCCTTTTTTAGCCTGGGCCCCCTTTTGGCCTGGGCCCCCCTTTTTAGCCTGGGCCCCCCCCTTGACCCGGGCCCCCTTTTTGTACCTGGGCCCCCCTTTTTGTAGCCCCGGCCCCCCTTTTTTTAGCCCCGGGCCCCCTCAGTACCAGGGCCCCCCTCTAGTAGTCAGGGCCCCCCCCTTTTTTAGCCCCCGGGCCCCCCTTTTTGTGCCGGGCCCCCTTTTTGGCCATGGCCCCCCCGTAGTCAGGGCCCCTGTGGGTTTTTAAAAAAAAAAAACAACAAACAGCCCCTTACCTGGGTCCAGCCCTGCTCCCCGGCCGCTTCCCAGCTGCCGCCCGGGGGCCCTCTGGCCCCTGCATAGGGGGCGCGGGGAAGTGAAATTTCCGCGCCGCCTACGTCGCAGTAGGGGCCGGCGCCCCAGGGTGAAGGCCAGCTCTTTACCTGCTGGAGAAGCAGGGGCGCAGCGCTATGGGGCTGTGCTCCGTGCACCGCGCAGCCCCCGGGGGTCGGGGGCATTAGCCCCCCCTACCCGGGGCCCCGGCTCGGGCTCCATTGGGGCCGGATGCCCCGGGGGCCCGGGGGCCCGGGGAGCGACGGCACTGCCTCCGGGGCCCACAGCGGCTCGGGGGGGCCCAGGGGATTTTCCCCCGGTCCCCCCGGCCCCGTCCAGCCTGATTGTGATTATTTTATATTCTGCCCAGCAATACCCGTAATATATCTTGGCTTATATTCCCTGTGTATTAATCTTTGGAAAATAATTTGTTTTTCACTTTCATAATCTATGGCTATTGGCTAATGTTTTTAACCATGTTTTTTTAAAATGGTTTCAATAAATTTGCGTCTTTTAGAACTATTTTGGATTATCTGGATTATCTCAACACGAGTGCTGGAGCTACATTTGCATCTATTTCCTGTTGTTTGGATTCCTTCAGCCGGGTATCCTACTCCTGAGTGCACCAAGCAGACAGATTCCTTCAAGCGGATACCTATTCCAAGTGGATTTAAGACCGGTGAGCGTTACCTACTTGCTTTCTCCCTTTTTTTTAATAGGCAAACAGAGGCAGAAATCGAGGCTTGAGCATTAATGTACCACAACTGTGGGATGGGCCCCAAGAATCCAACACGGCTGGTGGGCCCCAAAAATCTATTTAACTGGTGGGTCCCCAGGTATCTCACATGGCAGTGCATTTCTGCCCTTACATAAAAGCTGCACTTAATACATTAACATAATCTTGGTACATTTTGAGCTGTTACTTTTGTTTGGCGACTACAGTACAAGTTATAGCTCTTTGTAGCAGAACATTCATTGATTTCTGTGATAAGGACACGTAGAGAACATTTACTGAATTCTCTTCTTTATCACCGAGCTGGCAAGGATTTACTCTCCTTGTATCAAATAGATTTGTATCAGATTTTTATTTTTTATAGCCGACTCTTTGTTCAGTATATCATCAATAGTGTTTGTTGTTTGATTTTATTACTGTGCGGGTTTCTAGCGGAGTTAACTGCATTAACCTCAAAGTTTTATATAGAAGGGGTTGTCTCACTACATAGATTAGCTTTACACACGTAGGGAATAGTAAATTAAGACGTTACCCACTTAATTTGCTTAGTTTATTTTTCTTTTTTTAAGAAGATAAAAGTGACTTTATCAGCTCTGTGTACACTCGGGTTTCTCTAGATTACTGACCAGCTCTGCCCTGCTGTTCATCTTATCTCATACATGGAAAGAAGAACAAAAAAAAAGAGAGGGGCGCTCCTTATGGTGAAGTATGTCGATGCACCGGTAATTAGTGAGGTACAATAATAGGTACGGACTCACCTGGTACGGTTGTGGCTAATCTAGAGGAAACTTCCATAAACACATACGGACAAACTCAGGTCCCTCTCAGGGAGCCCTGGAACTCCCTCCAAAGCCACAAAAACAATTGCGGCAGGGGTATGAACAATAGAAATTAAAAAAAAAAATATGTTCCGGCGTGTCTATTTCAATCTCCCAAACAGAAAGGAGTTAAAAAAAAAAAAAAGTTTATTTGAATAAAAAAAATCATAAAAAGGCTAGTGATTTTACTTTTGATGTTTCTAACAGGGTATAGCCTTTTTTTGAGTTGTTTATTCTATTAAACATTTTTTTTTTTTAAAATCCCGTGCTGCTTTTGGAGATTAAAATAGGACGAGGCCCCGGGAACATATTTTTTTTTTTTTAAATTTTTTTTTTCTCTTATCTCATACAGGGTAAAGTAGCACACAGAAATACAGGCAGCTTGAGTGTTATTGATCTAACAAAACAAAAGGGGATAATTTCTTTTTTTTTACTTTATCTCTGAGTTTCTCTGGGCTTTTTAGATGAACTCCCTGCTTCTGTAAAGTAAAAAGCGACCTTTGAATGCGTGTTACTAATCACTGCATAGAAAAAGCCCCTAGTTTTAACTTTGGAAGGACAGGAGCATGAAGAAACTGCTTTTGGCTCTTGAAATAGCCCTGGTGAGGGCAACCCTTTTTAAATTCTTAAAAAATTTAACAATGTTGGCACCCTTTCCCGAGCCAAAGCTATTTTAAAGGGGGGTTTTTCAGGAAAGGGATTTCTTTTGGGGTTTTTCCTGTCAGCTTCCCGTGTGTTTAAAAAGGGGGCATGTATGACTTGTTTGAACTGCATATCTGTGAAACTTGGTAATTTTAAAGTTTTCCCCATAAAACAAAATAACTTTTCCAAAAATAATAATAGGGCTCCTAAAAGAGCAAATGTCTGTTGCATTTTTGAAGTAAAAACAACAAAAGTGCCGTTCTAAAAGGTTTTGGATTATTTTTGAGAAAATAAAACAGGTTAATCCAGGTTGGAGAAGGGGTTATACTTTTCGATTAATAATTAACAGGTTAGTGGGGGGATTCGGGAAAACCCAAAATTTTGAAAAAAGAAAACTAGGCCGGGGGTTTGGAGAAGGGGGAGACATTTTAGTGTTAATAAAAATTTTGTGGCGGGATTTGGGAAAGGGGCGGTAATTTCTAAAAAAAAATAAACAATTTCAGTGCAGGATTTTTGGGAAGGGGTTTTAGAATTTTTTAGATGTAATAATGAACGTTCAGGCCGGTTCGGAGAAGGGGGTTTTGGGGGAATTTCAGGTGTAATTACAAATTTATAGCGTTTTGGAGGGGCTGAGGACATTTTAGGAATAACTTCTGTGACCAGGGTTTTTGGGGGGTCTGGCATTTAGTGATAATAAACAAGTTCTGTGAAGGATTTTGGAGGGGCGGGATTTCTTGGAAAATTAAAAAGGGTTTAGTGAGGGATTTGGAGAGGGTTGGGCTTTCAGGTTAAAAATTTTAGGAACCATTTGGAGCGGTTTCCTGTCCAATTTTTTCCGAAAGCAAAATTGGAAAAATCAGACAATTTTTTCCCCTAAAAAGGAATTGGTTTTCCTTCAGGGGGGCCCCCCCTTTGGTCAAAATGGAAAAAGGGTGGAGGGGTCTGTTTTTTTCATTTTTAAAATATGTAACAATTTCCCCCCCTTTTGAATTTAAAAACCCCAACTTAACGGTTTTCTGGTTTTTTTAGCCCCTTTTTGACGTCACCTACCCCCATTATTGTAAGGGAAAAAGGGGGGTTTTTGTTAAATTTTTTGTGGAAAAGGTGAATATTCCCCCCGCTTTCACGTAGATTGCCTTTTATAATGGGCCCGGATCTTTCTTTACTGTTTTATCCCAACCCATCTTGAGGTTGGGTAAGAACAAAGTCTTGTATTAAATTAATAGAGGTCTGTCTTCTAAATCAAACATCATGGAAACTTGGGTTTATACATGGGTATTTTTGGCCCCACGTTCCCAGATTTTCATGCCTCTTCGCTTTTTTGCGAGTGGCTTTTTTCAGCCTTTTTGTCCTTGAATCAAAAAGGAAAGACACACATTGCCCTGGTTAAGCCCCCCATTTTGGCGGGGCCAGCAGCACCCCATTTTAAAAAAAGTGTTTATTGTGCCAAAGCCTTTCGTGCTCTTGAAAAAATGACGCTATATTTTCTACAAAACGCTAAATTCTTTTCACTTTGCACTAGCTTTGATACACCTTCCAAAATGTAAGCAAGTATGGAAAAAGTTGTCACTCTATAAACTTAGAAAAAGCAATGGGCACCAGAAAAAGCAGGGGTGTCCAACTCATTTCCCCGGGGCCATTTTCGCATTTGGATTGTTTGTAGAGGTGTCAAACCCCTTGAATAAAAGATCGGTCTGGGGTGCTTGGGGGAAAGGGAACCAATCCAATCACAAACTTAAAAAATCCACAGAAACCCACAGATTTAAAGAATTTTGTGAGAAAATTTTTATTCGTCCACAAAGTAGATGGGCTCCAGAAAACTTCAACGCGGGTTGTGTATATTGGCTTTAGAGGAAATATCAGACGAAAATTAAACGTTTTTGGCCAGTAGGGCCATCATCAGAAATGTCTGTAAATAAAGAACATATCATAAGTAACAAATAATGATAAAGGGAGCGAAGGGGGCTAAGTGGGGAAAGAAAAAACCGTGTAGTTATAAAAAAAATAGGAAAATGGTAAGTTATAGGAAGACCCCAAATGTGATTGAAAAAAAATTTACGTAAAAGTAAATGTAGGACAAGTATGGTGATGTGTAAGCAGAAATAATGAAGGTTCATCAAATAATTTTCCCCTTTGTTTTTTCCCCTTATTTCCCCTGCATTCGCCGTATTTTTCAAAAAATATCCCTTTTCCTTTGTCCATTTAAAAAGGGTTTTGGACAAAGTAAAATTGACGTTGGAAGTTTGTAAAATTAAAAAATAAAAATTTTCAACCCCCATTTATTATTAAAATTCTGCACCCTTTTTGTTTTAGCTGTTTTAGTGATCCAAATTTTTTACGTAGTCTCCCCGGGGAGACGCAGGGGAGAGCTTTCAGTCCTGGTCGCAATGCTAGACATCACCTCTCCCTCAGGTAGCTCTGAGTGTTCAAACCAGGTGCTGTTGTTTACTCCCGCCCCTGTACTCCTCAGTAATTATCCCAAAAAGTGAAAAAAATAAAAAAAAGAAACCTCAAAAAGAGGGTTTTGCATTGATAAAGAGAAAAAAAAATCCAAAAGGTTGGTTCCTTTTCTTGGGTTTAAAACCCAAGGAAACCCTTTGGCCCGGAGGCAAAATTTTTCCCCTGAGTACAGTGTAATTTCCGTTCACACACAAAACCTATTTTTTGATTTTAAAAGAGGAAAGGCCGGTGATGTCATCCTGTGGGTACATGTATGCAATTCAAACAAAACACACACGCCCCTTCTGAGCCACAGAGTGAAGGCTGGTCGGAGGGTGAAGTGGAATCTGGGAAAAAAAACCCTTTAAGAGAATACATGAATGCAGGAAGTATGAATACGTAGGGAAATTTTTATTAGATGTAACCTTCTTTATATTTTTTTTTCCATTACCCAGTTTTCCCAGTTTTTTTTTACGTCAATTTTTTATTTATTGCCTGTACAAAACCCAGTGACTGTTGTCCCCTGTTCTGACATCATTCCTTCTCTTTCTCAAACTAAAATCATAAAAATGAATTCTAGTATCCCACCCTCTACTAACGCCTTAACCCTCCATTTCTTTTCTTCGTGTGTGGCACCCCCCATAATCTCAGGGAGAGGCCGATGTTTGGGGTTATTTAGACTTGATCTGACCTTCACCCCCCTTTTTCCCCTCCCCTTGACCGCTCTGTCAAACCCGCACCCCAAGGACTTCCAAAAACCGTCCTTTTTCACGTGGAAACAACTCAAAATTATTATGTTTATTCATTCTCTCTGATTTGTAAAATCCTTGCTTATCGGTTCCCTCTGGTTTAAACTTTCCCCCCTCCCAAATTTTTTCCTGAATGCGAGGCTATCTTTCTTTTTCCCCCCGTATACTATGCCCTTTCCTGTGTCTTCACTGCACTGCTGCCCATCCAAGTATAGAATTTCACCATAAACTCAAACTTCCCCCATAAAACTCCCACGGCTGCACCCCTCACATCCCTCCCCCCATCTTGTTCTACCCCTCTACCCGCTCTTTCACTTGTGATGTTTTAGGTTACACTCATTTAAATCCCGAACATCCCAAAGCCCCCTTCCAAGACTTCCCTGCTGCACCAGTTTTTGGAACTGTACCCCGGGCGATCGGCCACACTCGAATCTATAGTTTAAAGGGCACTGGAATAACTTTTCACTCTGGCCTACCCGATTCCCTAATGGCAAACACCCCCCTCCCCCCCAAATCCCTGCGCACTATCTCATTTTCAGCCTTAACTGTTTAGATTACGTTTTTGGGGGGCAAAGGGGTTCTTTCCAAAAAATTCTACATAAAAACCCCCAAACCCATATTTTTATCACATGGGGTGGCCATTGTAAAAATTTTAGCACTTCTTACCCTTAGTCTTCCATACAACCTGTTTGATTGTAAGCTCTTGCAAGCAGGGCCTCACACCTCTGTTTTATCAAAGTAGCTTTTTTGTGCCAATGTCTGTCTTTTTTCTGTCCTACACCTCCAAATTGAAAGTGTGCGGAATTGTTTGGGTATATAAATAAAAATTATTTTTTTTCATTGGCTCTTCCTATTATCTTACCATTATCTTTACTCTCAGCTGGTTCTTTCTTCTCATTTATAGGACTCCTTCTTCGTCTCCATTTATCATTATATGTTACTTATGATATGTTCTTTATTTACAGACATTTCTGATGATGGCCCTACTGGCCAAAAACGTTTAATTTTCGGCTGATATTTCCTCTAAAGCCAATATACTCAACTGCTTTTGAAATTGTCTGGAGACCTGTCTACTTTATGCACGAATAAAACTTTCTCACATATATTCTTTAAATCTTCGGTGTGCTGTGGATTTTTGGAAGTTCAGCATTCTGGATGCCAGTGCAGGCCTGTGAGGGGTGTGCCACCTCTTGTGAGTTCCCGAATAGTGCGGAGTGCATGCTGAATCTCCAAACTCAAGAGAGCACAAGCTCTCTATGCTGGCGCCTCTGCCAAGTGCTGGCTGTGTCTTCCAGGGAAAGTGGAGCGTCGCTTCTTCTATGTCTGAACCTTGTCCATCCCTTCTTGCTGTGTCTAAACTCTTGAAGACCACATAAAATGACACGGCAGGCTGAATTTGGCCTGTGGGCCTTAAATTTGACACACATGACATAAAGGATATACATCATACAGATTGCAAAACTGCAAACAAAAACTACAGTAATGGCAAAGGAAGAAAGGAAAGGAATGCACAAACAATGTAACTGAATGAAAAAATCCAACACAAATATTGAATCCCCTCTGAACAAACCAAAAAGGTTAAGAATGGTTAAGAAACACTAACAAATTACAGGTTTTGGTTCACAATAGAATCCTAAAATAACCCGTCCACATAAGAACCAAATATTTTTCATCATAAGTGATGCAATATGGGAGTGATTTCCATATCAAGTCAGAAATATAAGCGCAAAAAGACTCAACAATCCATTTCATATGTGGGTGTAAAGATGCCCCCACATCATCAGGGATACTTATGGTTACAAAAACTTAAACCCTTTGCCAACCTCCATAGTTACCTCAAAAACCTGGATTGGTATAATCATTAAATACCAACCATAAATACCAATGCCTGGAAGTATAAGGTGTGCCGGATGTAAGGGAACACGCAAGGGCGCCTGTATCCATTCAAACCCCACATGTGTACGTGAATCTTCAGTCGGGGGACTACATAAACCTTTCCTCTTAGAACTTTTACAACAGGAATATGATGTTAGAGGTCAGTGTAGGTCGCCCTATGAACTAAGGTCACCTTGTTGCGGTGGATGGGCAATCACCGTTTTGAGCAAAAATGTGCCCTAAGAACCTCAAATTTTCATGTATCCAAAAAATAGCACAAATGCATTATGAAATAGTTCCTATGTTCATTTTGACGGTCTCCTAGTGTTTGTAGAGCACTGCTGATTTTTTTGTTGTAATAGAAGCAGGTGGTCTTCTAGGTGTGATTTTGAAGTACCTGCCTGGTCAGTTTGGACCAAGATTATATTTGTCATTTCCATCTTTTGCCACTTAATGGGTGTTTGTAAGTTTTAAAGACCCTTCTCCTCTTTTTCCCTTTTGCATATTATTGTTGGCTGCACCTTTTGTGTACTCTATAGGTGCTTAGAAGTTAGGGATCTTGTAGGGTTTCTTAGGGAAAGATCAAGGTTTGGGTGGGTTTGCCTTCATCGGTGAAGTTACCCCAATTGGATAGGGTCAGCCAGAATTGTGTTAGACTTGGGGCTTTATGCTTGTTTTGTGTCTCTATATATGTATTTTTTAATGGTGTAATAAAACTTATGTTTTAAAGCCATCAATTTACTGGCTGATGAATTGTGATTTAAAGGGGTTGTCCAGAAAAAAATTTTTTTTTACAAACTGGGGCCAGGTGGAGGGAAAAATAAAATAAAATATGCTAACCTCCTGTTCTCCTGCCAAACTCCCAAAGTGCTCTCCTCTTCACTTCTTTTTTTCTTGTCATGTAACTTGTCTGGTTTCTCATTCAGACTTATGACCAGACCCATTATTACTCTTCATTTATTTTTATTTTTTTTATTTTAAAGGTGTTGTTTAGGGTAAACCTGGCAGCTTTTTTCCAGAGTGTTTAAAGTTTTGTGTTAAATTATGTAGAGACAAGGGGGCAGATGATTAGTACTATGTAATACTTAGTGTAGGCTCACACTAGACAGTCTAAAAATGTGCCAGATTCATCATTTATTCATTGGCTTTGTGTGTGCAAACAATTGCGGCAAAATTTTAGCACATTTTCTTCCACATGACCTTGCACATTGACACGCCCTCTTTTTATGAAACTAACCCCTTTCAGCAAGGCAATCCCCACATACACCTTTTTGAAGGTGGAGGCACAGAAGTGTCTAAAACACTTGATAAATGTGGCACAAAGCATGCACGACAGTATTATGGCACAAATTATGCCAGAAAATTTTGGCCCAACTGTCATTGTAGATGTGCCCCAGAACCTTAATTAGATTATATCAGCAACTCTGAGCTACCTAGACATGGGCCATTCTTATAGCTCCTGCTGCCTTAGGCACTAAGCCTGGCTAAACCCTTATTTACAGGACATCCTCTGACATGCTTCTGAACAACCATAATAGAATTTGACCAGTGTTAAGCGAGTTGAAGATCAATAATAAAACTATCAGGTAGGTTGCCGTAAAACTAATTATTAGTGTCCTGATTGATTGTCAATGACGCTCATAGTTAAATTTATACACATCACTGCTGAATAACACACAGCCGGGTCAGAGGGATCCAGACATGCATCACAAAAGCGTATGTTTACACAGACACCAGACGCCGTGTGAACATACCTTAAGGGTATGTTCACACGATGTATTGCGGCGCGTACAGCATGCGCCGCAGTACATCGTGTGTTTCGGGAGCTCGTGCTAATACGCGCGTACGGGCCGGTAGCCTGCCCGCCGCATTGACATTCATTACTCACAGCGAATAATTGACAGGTCACTTATCTCCCCACGCGGACAATACAATCATATTATACGAGTGGGGAGAAGAGGCGTAATCCATAATTCTCTATGAGAACTATGCATTACCGTAATTTTGGCGCGCATCTTGCCCGTATAAGAGCGCAAATACACGCGCTGAAATTACGCCGTGTGAACATACCCTAACAGAGGAACAGCAGAATTGTATTATCACAGGGAACACAGGATCTACTAAAACAGAAATGACATATAGAAATGTGTTATGTATATGGTGTAATAGGAAAGTGTGTTATATACAGTATATACCAGTGATTACGGATTGTTTATGTACACTTCTCTCACCACAGAGATTGTGTATTCCCTGTATACAAGCTGGTTTATTCAAGCATAATTAACACCCGTTCATAAACCATTAATTGATTTATTGGGGTGACCAGGTTCTTTCCAAACTGCGACTTTTGACATGTGGCCTGGAGTTTCATCTCTTTCAAAGAATGGCAAGTGAGAGTCTGTCCATCCAACCCTATCATTCTCCTCCCCCAAACCGCATCACAATGGGTCAATCAAAGGATACCTGAAGTTAGGTATTCCTGTACAGTTTTCCTGTATTCTTCACCTAATCAGCCAGTCAGTGACAACAAATTACCCTAATGAGCTGATAGACAGGTCTGAAACCTGAACCGATTGTTCAGCATATAAAATATGTTTTTCAAAGGAAAACTGTGTTCAGAGCTTGTGATTTAGCCATCAGCTGAGCTGCGTCCCAATTCTTTTCTTACCCCAGGACATATAATGATCTACATTTGTAAGTGTTCTGTCTTTTCTGCAATTTTATGCCTTTTATTTTATAACTGCTATTGCATGGATGTATGTCGCATTGTTGTAGCTTTCTTTTTGTATTTTATGTAAGCACTGTACCTTTTTTTATTAAAGCTTAAAACTTTAAGTTTGGTCCTTGTATGCTCTAAGAATCTATAGCCTCGATTATAGTGTTTAATGAAACACTGCTCTCCAGCAGTCACAGGATTAGAGTGTTTTAATCCTGCAAGTGCCGATAAGCGGTGTTTGTGGGTGACTGAGTCCTTCCCTCCGATTTTGATTATTGAGAGAGGTGGTGGCAGCGGATATATTCTGGAGTGCCTGAACTGTGTTGGGGTGTGATTTATGCTTAATTTGGTACCTGAGAGGAAGGGGAGTGTAAATAAGATTGAGTGGAAATAAATTAACCCATTTACAGTGGCCCTCACGTCACATGCTGATAAGTATGTATGTGACAAGACATATCGGAAGATGTTACAGGTTCAAGTGTACATCCCTGTCTGCTGCATCAGAACAAGTACTCCCCATATCTGACGGCCTTGCTGCAGACAATAGACTTCCTAATGGGTTTTAGGGTTGGAGCTGTTGCAACCCAGGCATGTAGGCTGATCAATAGGTCTTCCGTATAGGAACGTCTATTCAGATGTTGTGAATTTTTATAGTGATTTTCATGCATGAAGCATTCAGTGTCGGGTTTATGTTGGAACGAAATTGATTGAATCTTGTTCAGAGTCAGTGCAGATAATCATCATATGCATCACCTATGTATTAAAGGGGTTTTGCCACGATGTAATGTTGACGTGGGATCCTCCAAAATGGTTATTTTAATCACTTTTCTAAATATATGTGATTACAAAAAGTGAAGCCTCTGAGAGCTACAGCCTGACTAAGATTCCCTTAGTTTCCTGAAAGTTTACATTAGACACGACCAGGACACTGACAGTGGCTGATCTGGCCGCGCTTGCGTGTTTGCACTTCTTATCTGATGACAGGGAACATGAATGAGCTTGCAAGGGGCTGGGGAGAAAAGTGCCGTGTATGAGGCTGTTTGCTGTATAGAGAATCCACTAGTTGTAATGTAATTATGTGAGTAAACTTTGCAGACGCTCCCTGCTTCCTTGCTCTCTGCTCCTCTCTGCTCAGCCCCCTTCCTCTCACCCCTGCTGCATGACTCAGCACGCTTTGTCTATCTTCTCTCCTGAGCAGATAAGAGGTAAGGAACTCGCTTCATGGCAAAACCCCTTTAAGACTTGGATGAAGCAGGAGACCAAAAAGTTGCTGTTCAGTTTTTGCCTTAAAAAGGATGGCGTACTCCCCCATCCCTTGAGGACTGGTTTGCGGAGATCAGCTTTATACAACGAATGGAGGAACTGATTGCCCAAACTCCTGAGCAAGCGCTTAAATTTAATAGAACATGGGCCAGCTGGCTCTCCTTTAAAAATTCTCCGTTGTACCTTTCCATTGCTATTTAGTTGGCGTTTTACCACTGCACCTGGCTCGCCCGTCTGGCCCTTTGGGTAGGGGACAGGGCGATCCCCTCTCTCCTTCTCCTCCCCCCCCCCCTTTTTTTTTTTTTCTTCTTTCTCCTCCCCTTTCCCTCTCTTCCTCCCCTTTTGTCTCTGTATGTCTTGTAGGAGTGACCCTTGTGCATAATTTATGTCCCTTCTGTACTGTCCCTGTTCCGCTATGTTATTAGCCCCCACCAGCTGCGACTTGAACCAGAACGCATAGGATCCATCATTTTCTATGTGGCAGCTTTTGGGCATGCACCCATTTTCCGTATGATTATACGATGTTTATTCTTATTATCGATGTATGTTGTGTATTTTATAGGTACATGTTGAACACCTTCTTTGCTCATTTTCATATCTTTGACAATGTTTGATTGTTTGAAAATGTCATTGTTTCTCAATAAATCTTTCGTAATTTGGAAAAAAGGATGGCGTATTGCAGTGCCATCTTTAAAATTCAATACTGAAAAACAAAGTGTAATGCTGGTAAAAAGGTGTCTTGAATAGGCAACTAATTTAACATGCCTGGAAAAAAAAAAATCAGTCAGAATCCCATTTAATGACATATAAAACAGAAGTAGATAGAGGAGGAACCAGTGATTAAGGCCAAGTTTTTAACCAATAGCTAAATTAGATAAAAGACTCAGACTTTATTTTTCTAACGGGTAACAGATTAGATCCAAACTCCAATAGCCTTCTTTTTTTTTTTTTTTTTTTTTTTAAATCAGATAATTTTTATTAAACAATTATTTTTTACATCAGGATACATACATATACAATCATTTTTGCTTTTTAGATAAAAAAACACTAGGAGTATATGAATATGTCCGTACCATATATCTTGATAAGTGCTTTCAGCAGTATTAGCATACAACCATAAACAAACCCCAACCATCCCACCCATACCCACCAAACCAAGAGCAGTACCCATGATTTTTTTTAGCAACTTTTAATCAAGGGCAGAAGTCACTTTGCCAAGAGTGTCTACTCCTTTTGTTCAACTAACAGTAATAGGAATTGACAATGCTCCCATTCCTTGCGCCAATCCTGAATTACTGTATGTAGCAGTAAGGAACGAGACGGCAAACCTGGGGAATTGAGCCAAGGGCTCCATATACCTTCATATTTTCTCAGAGCATTTCTTTTTAAGTATACGCCCCTCTCCAATCTGATGACATTATTTAATTTGTTTATGTATTCGGTTATGGTTGGTGAAGAAGACTGAATCCATCTAAAGGCAATTAACTTTCTGGCCATATATAACATTCGGGAAATGCTAATTCTTTGTTCCACATCAAATACTATATCTTCTAAATAGCCAAGTACACAGTGTAGTGGGTCTAGAGGGATATCAATTTTATGAACTTTGCTAATTAACTGGATAACCTCTTTCCAGAAGTTGACCAATTCTCCAATAGCCTTCTTATGTGCATAAAGGTTTGAGAGAGCCTTTGAAAAGAAAGAGAAAAAAGTTATTGCCATGAGCATCGAGACCAAATTAAACAAAGATGGTAGAAGGGAGCCCCCGTTAAGGGGAGTTGTAGTAAATAGCAGAGGGGATAAAAGTAGATTAAGTTTCTAGAGAGGTTAAAAAAGCCATCTAATAAACCAGGTTTAGTTGAACCTGTCTCTTTCTCTGCAGCCTGGGCAGGCTCGAACTGGCCCGAAGGGGAGCAGGGAAAGCTCCTTGTGGACCCCTGGGCATGGTAGACCTGGAACTGCTTTTGAGGAAGAGAGGCAGAAAGCATGAGGTAGAGTTTAAGAGTCACAAGTAGTATATACTGTACAGTAACTTTAAAGGGAACCTGTCACATAGTTTATGCCCACCTTGCTGAGGGCAGCACAAGCCAGTGTCAGACCTGCTGTTTCCAGCGCTGTGTCCCTTATTCTGTAATATGCTTCAGTTTTATAGCATTTAATACTCAACTCTTATTCATGAGGTGTTAGCCCCACCCACCAAAGTCTATCCCCGCCCACTGACATTTATTCACATGCTTCTACCTATTCAAAGTAATAGGTTTATCAGTTGAGGTGGGCGGGGCTAGCCTCAGGTGGGCGGGGTTGGAAAAAACTGACTCTTTGAAGGACTCTTCGAATGACTCTTCTGGCTGAAAACTGCAGATTTGAGCATTAAATACACGAAAACTGCTGCATCTTACAGAATAAGGGACACAGCGCTGGAAACAGCAGGTCTGACACTGGCTTGTGCTGCCCTCAGCAAGGTGGGCATAAACTATGTGACAGGTTCCCTTTAAAGTTACTGTACAGTAAATCCTAATTGTGACTCTTAAACTCTACCTCATGCTTTCTGCCTCTCTTCCTCAAAAGCAGTTCCAGGTCTACCATGCCCAGGGGTCCACAAGGAGCTTTCCCTGCTCCCCTTCGGGCCAGTTCGAGCCTGCCCAGGCTGCAGAGAAAGAGACAGGTTCAACTAAACCTGGTTTATTAGATGGCTTTTTTAACCTCTCTAGAAACTTAATCTACTTTTATCCCCTCTGCTATTTACTACAACTTCTGGCTGAAAACTACAGATTTGAGCATTAAATACTCAAAAACTGCAGCATCTTACAGAATAAGGGACACAGCGCTGGGAACTACAGGTCTGTCACTAGCTTGTTGAGGGCTTGCTGCCCTCAGCAAGGGGGGCATAACCTATGTGACAGGTTCCCTTTAAAATGGGCCCAAGAATCCACTCCATTGGTGGGCCCCAGTCCTACACAGAGTATGGGTTATCAGTTCCTCCATGTGTTAGGTACTTGTCACCTCTGTCAGCTGTTCCTCAAGGGTTGGAAGACTAATTGTGTTCCAGAGTCATGGGATGACCATCTTTGCTTCAAAATTTGAAGCGGTTTGGAAGAAGTCAAACCTGAATAAGAGGGTATCTTCTGGGCTATTCAGAGGAACCACACCAACAGACTTAGGAGTTGCCTTGAGTACTGTCCTCTAAAATCATCTTGGAGCAACAATGCCAGATATGAGTCATTGTGCCCTCCTCTCTGCCACCATGGCAGTGGATACCAGAAACTAAAGGGTATATGGTACCATATTGCTGCCCATGGTGGTTCCAGTGGGTTGCAGGAATTATTTGCCAAGAGAAAATAGTGTGCAATGGTATCCCAGTGAGCTGTACTAGAGGCTCAGAAGCAGGGGCGTAGCTACTGCAGCCTGAGGGGGCCCCTAAAGCACTTCTGCCACAGCATTGTAAATGGCACATGGTAGCGGAGGGGCCCCATTTCACTATTTGCACTAGGGCCCAGAAGCTTCAAGTTACGCCTCTGCTCAGAAGCCCCATTACCTTCCAGGTCACTCAGCAGATATCCAGCCCATCCTGGTATGGGATATAGCACATGAGATTTCACATCCCCTGGATTTTAAATACGTTCATTTATCTTTTCTTTTTACATTAACTTGATCTTCAGCTTCTGATCTGCATGACTCGATGTAGATTCGCTTGCCTGTGTGCTGCAGATTTTCCCCTTTTGTCAGCCTGCAGCATTTCTATACTGTGTGCAATGAACCTTTTTGGAAGCATGGACAATGTTCCAGGATTCTCAGGTTTCAAATCTAAAGGTTTAGTGGATGCTGCAGACAGATGTATGATTACTCTCCTACTTGCATATTTCTGAGCCGAGTCTTTATCCGGTTTAGTGTTGTATCCGTGTTTGCTTCTTTCATGTAATCTGATGTGGTCTTGAAGATTATGGGCGACATATCCCAACACGCCAACGCCAGTTTTTTTGTTCTATTTTGCGGCAAACCCACTTTTTACGCCATATTCTTGTTTTAAATGAACTGTCGTAACCAAAACTATTCGCATTATACACCAGGCATGACACTTTGTAATGCGCCTAAATATGGTGCACTGTGCGCCACCGTCGCGAAATGCGCCTATTGAGGCGCCTACATATGTCATGCGCCCCCATCGGGCAATGAGCCTCGATAGACGCATACCATATGCCAAGTGTTGAGCAATGCGCCCTTTGTTGATACAATGCCCCCTTTTTTTGATGTGCCATTTTAGGCGCATTAAGTTTTCTATGCAAGGTATACCTGACGCCAATTTTTAGAAAGGATCGGACTTTCAGGCGCACTTTACACTGATTTTAATGCGCCTAAAACTGTCATAGATACGCCACTTTTCGGACATGTCGCCCTTTATCTTCACCACCTTTGTCTGCAGCCTTAATGGTGACCTCCTTGATGGTTTTTAGTAATGAAGAACCCTTCTTTCCTGCACGCCGATGT
The DNA here is from genome assembly GCA_025379985.1 of Phyllomedusa bahiana. NCBI lineage: Eukaryota > Metazoa > Chordata > Amphibia > Anura > Hylidae > Phyllomedusa > Phyllomedusa bahiana. The sequence continues at coordinate 22,944 of JAODAL010000038.1, forward strand.
TTAAGGCTTTAGGGCATTGTAGTGAGACAACCCCTTTAAACAGAAAATCCGTGCAGTGGTTCATACTGCACGGATTTTCCGCCGGACGTTTTTTTACACTACCGGCGTAATGAAAGGCTTCGAACATGTTCATTTTTCCACCCAGTTTTCAGGCGGAATGTGAACTGTTCAATGTGAAGGGGGACTGCTTTAATCCGCGGTCAAAAGCGGATAATCCGACCAGTATTTTGTCATTGCCGTGTGAACGCAACCTTATTGTTCCAGTAATGTAGAATGTACTGTATGTTAAAGTCTCCGACCACACGACGAGTATTTCAAGTCGGAATCTACGGAAAAACTGGGAAAAAAAACCTGAAAGTAACCTTCATAGAAAATACACATCGTAGTTCATACAACCCGTATTTTCAGCATTTAGTTTTTCACCATCAAAACTTAATGCAGAAAATGTGTGGAAATTTACTATTGATTTCAATGGGGTTGGCTAAAAGCTTGTTTAAAACGCTTTGAAAACATTTGTATGTGGGTTTTTTTAATGTGGATTTGTGTTCAAAACCATACAAGGATGAATAGGACACGTTCTGACTGTAAATGATGAGTAAAAATACTACCCTACATCCATATACAATAACGTGAAATACTCCTTTAAAATTCATTGGATGATGCGGGATTCAAGGCAGAATCCGACGAGTAATGGATGCACCCTAAAGGAGGCAACCTATTAGTCCAAAATGGGGATCGAGTGGGGGTGCTCATCCAGATTTGCTCTTGCCCCTTTTAGAGAAACAGAACAATCATTTGAAGGAAGGATAAGGATCTTATTATATCCCAGAAGAACATATGACAACTTATTTCGGATCCAAAGAGACAGAAGGGTCTGAATAGAAATTTAGGACAGTCTGAGACACACAGGTCTGAGTCTGCCCCATGGATTTATGGCACAATAGCGCATATCAGAAATCTGCTTGAGAAAGAGGGGTAATAGGCTCCAAAACTAACACAGACAATAAGACCTTTACATTGCTTATCTCTGAACTAATGAAGGATTTACCCTCCAGCTCATTGTGTTCTATTCACTGTTGTCTCTGCTTTGGTGAAAGCTTGCTATTTAGTCTCATTTCTTTTATTTTTATAGTCCTAAAATCTTATATCTAGAAGATTGCTGATTTCTTTTTCTCACCAAGAGGAAGAAACGTTTTAGTATTCTATGGTGTCTGCATAACCTTACATATATCAGAGTTAACTCTTTGCCACGTCTCTGCCCAGGCCTCCATCTTATCTGCATTTTTGTAACTATATACTGTTCCTTTTCTATGTTTAAAGGGAATATGTTAACAGAAAATGAACTATTGTTTGACTCCTGTTTTTTATTTTAGAGAATTTTACTTTAATTTGTAAGGCAAAAGACAAGAGTCCATCATTCAGCTATTTTGCCAATTGTAAGTTCTCCAGAGGAAAAAAACATGAGGTAGAGCCAATGCTATTTTGGACATCCTTATCGACCTCCTACAGTTTTGTCACGAAAAATAACCAGGTTAACGACCTTCTCTTCCTTCCAAAAAATTGGTAGTCTTTTTAATTGAAGATTTGTTCTTTTTTCCTTATTAACTCAGAATCGGTCATAACTGCATTATATTATAGAGTCACTAGAATGAAAACTTCTACTACCTATGCTCCCAGCAAACAGAATCCCGGTCCACTATAACTTGTTATATTATTACATCTAGAAATGTCTCCAGACCTTCTCAGAATCTTGGTCATATAACTTGTCGGCACCATGTGCAAGTCTCACTTAAAAGATGAGAGAGGCTGTATTGACATCATAGTCGACCTCATCATGTTTTTGTCAAAATTAGTACAGGGTGTTAATATTCTTTTCCTTCAAAAAAAGGGCTAGGGCTTTTTTTTGGAGGGGTTTTTTTTTTTTTTTTTTTTTTTTTTTTTAACAGAGGGTGTGACCTGATGTGGGATATTAGGTACATGTATGAAAACTGTCTACTCCCTATGTTTCCCATAGCAAACAGAGCGCCCCCTCTCATTTTTCCAGAGTGTGTATATGTGTGTGTGTGTATATGTGTGTGTGTGTGTGTGTGTGTGTGTATGTATATATATATTAGCACAGTACATAAACTGTAGTCAAAAACCATGGAGTGTGTCTATTCTTTCACTGCCTTATCTTGAAAGTGTGGCATGCTGGGGAACTACAAGTCCCAACAAGTCACAGTAGCCACACTTTAAGGGATTGTTTGTATGATTGTATAAATGTGACTGTATATGTATGTGTGTGTGTATACATTGAACTTTCACTTACACATTGCACTCTATGGCCTGGGCTGAAGGACCTGTGAGTCATGTGACTGTGACATCATCTCAGGTCCTTCAACCTGAAAACACTGGAGGTTTCCACAGAACCTCCAGGCTAATCGGTTGTTTATCTGGGTGGGCGGGGCTCGGTAACAGCACTGCCCAGGAAGCAGGCACCAGGTGACATCACTCAGGAGGCGCTGACTAACTAGGGCTTATTTTTGGAGTAGGACTTCTATTCAGCGCCTACTCCAAGAATCTGTGAAAATCAGACTAGGGCTTATTTTTGGGGAGGGCTTATTTTTGGAAAAACACGGTATGAGAGACAAAATGAGAAAACAAATCCCGAAAATCATTGTCTGATTTGGAAAGAATTTATTTGCAAATTCTGGTGGAAAATAAGTATTTAGTCAATAACCAAAGTTCATCTCAATACTTTGTTATATTTCCTTTGCTAGCGATGACAGAGGTCAAACGTTTTCTGAAGGCCATGTCCCCATGGCACGGGTTTGCGGCCGGTTTTTCAGACAGTTTGCGGTTTTGCAAACGATCTGAAAAACCGTCCGCAAACTAACACAACAGGCTTCTATGGAAAACCCGTGCAGCAGTCCCCACTGCACCCCGAAAAACATTCTACATGCACATTCTTCCACCCGATTTTCGGACGGAATATGAGCATGTGAATGGGGAGGGCTGTTCTCCGCTCATCGCGGAGAAAAGCCGTCCCCCCTGCGGCCGTGTGTAAACCGACCGGTATTTGTCCATTGCCGTGTAAGCAGCCCCTAAGTCTTCACAAGGTTGGTACACACTGTTGCTGGTATGTTGGTCCATTCCTCCATGTAGATCTCCTCTAGAGCAGTGATGTTTTGGGGCTGTCGCTGGGCAACACGGACTTCCAACTTCCTCCAAAGGTTTTCTATGGGGTTGAGAGATGTATGAGGGCTTGTTTTTTGCGGGACAAGATGTACTTTTTTAATAGTGCTATTGACCATACCATATCATGTACTTGGAAATTGGAAAAAATTGTTGTTCACTCTTAGGTTCAAAAGATGGGTTATCTATCTTCTGTAGGGCGGTAGGATTCTGGTGATTCTAAATATGAAGAGTTTTGTTATGTGTTATTACTGTTAAAGAAAAAAATAAAAACATTCTCCATTTCTTAGATTTGCGCTGCAGCAACATTTTCTGCAAACAAAGTTTTTTTTTTTTTCGTTTTTACTCCTAGGACAGGAGTGCTCATTTTTATTAGTACCATTTTGCAGTACATACGGCTTTTTTGATCAATTTGTATTCCGATTTTTTTGGGGGATGTGAAATGATGTATGAAATTTTTTTCTTTGGTGCTTAACATATGAAATAGGTACCGGGGAAAGTTTAAAATTTATGGCCGGGATGATGTAAGTGGGGGGGGGGGGGTTTGCAGGACTAATTTTCTTGAAAAGGGAACCTTTCCGTAGGTTTGCCCCCCTTGTGGGGGCAGCAAAGCTAGTGCAGACCTGCTGTTTCCACCCTGTGTCACTTATTTCAAAAAGAGCAGCAGTTTTAGGCATTTAACCCCAAATTTGTTCATGATGGTTTAACTCCCCCCCAAAAAAGGGGACCCCGCCCATACAGTTCCTGTTTTTTCCATTTTTAATTATTATTTATTTTAAAGGGCCCATTGTTTTCCGGGGCGCTGTAATTCAAAGGGGTTACATCATTAAAAAATCAACAGTACATGATAAGGATAAGAAAATTGGCCCGACAGAGGGAAAGGACCCTACCGGGGGTTAAAATTTACAGGGGGGGGGGAAGAGAGGGAGGTGAGGGGCAAAATGTCTGTGGAGGAGATTACAATTTTAGTGGGGTTATAGGCAAGCCTGAAGAAATGGGTTTTTCAGGTTGTTTTAAAGCTGGTGAAAGGGGAGGAGGTCTAAAGTTTGGGGGCAGTGAGTTCCAGAGTGGGGGTGAAGCAGGGAGAAGTCTTGGATGGTTGTGTGAGGAGTTGAAAAGGGGGAGAGAAAAGGGGGAAGGGCCCCCTGTAGGAGCGGAAGTGGTGAGGGGAGATTTTTGGAAATTAGGAGAGGGTGTATGGAGGGGGAGGGGGCCAAGGTTAGTAGCTTTAAATGAATTGCTGGGGAAAGGGAAGCCGTGAAGGGGTTAAGGGGATGAGAGGGCAGAGGGGGTAACGAGGGGAGAGGTGGTAAGATGGGGAGCAGAGTTAAAGGTGGATTGGGGGGGAGCGAGGGTGTAGCTGGGGGGCCACAGAGAAAGGGTTTTGCAGTAGTTAGGCGGGAGATACAGGGCATGGACCCGCATTTTTTTTAGGTGTTTTTTTGAGGAATGACGGATGCGAGAAGTTTTTTGGGGAGGCGGCGCAGAGGTGAGGGTTTGGGTGTGGGTTTGAAAAAATAGGAAGTTTGGTTACCCCCGGGGGCGGGTTGCGGGGGCCGGTGGGGTGTAGAAATTTGACTGTAAAAGAGGTTTCAGGGGCAGGGGTAGAGTCGGGGTGGGAAATGGAGTTTGTTTTTTTTCCCCCAATTTTTTTTAGGGGAGTGATGAGAAGGAGGAGGGAAAAGGAGGACAGACAGTAGGGATCGGGAGAGTAGAGAAGTGACATTGGGCGGGGGGGTAAGTTGGGTTCATCAATCGGGGGAAAGAAACCCTTGAGGCTAGAGCTGCCGAGACAAAGTGTAGATAGAGAAGAGTAGTGGGCCCCGGGCTGACCCTTGGGGGACACCAAAAGAGAGGCCGGGGGGGGAGGTTTAGCGGAAAGAAAGGGCATGAAAGTCCGTTTATGAGGTCAGGAGATCCCAAAAAGCAAAATCGGATGCCGAGGGGGGAGAGGATTTGTGCAGGAGGAAAGGTTGACAGTGTAAAAACGAGGGAAGGTCTTTGAGGAGGGAAGATATGGGATGAGGTTTGCAGTTACGGTCATTGGGACCTGTGGAGCGGGGTTTCGGTAAAGTGGTTGGGGTCGAAAAAACCCAATTGTAGTGGGTCAAAAGAGAGTTGGGGAAGGTGGGAGGACAGCTGAAGATAGACTTTGCTCGAGGGGTTTGGGAAACAAAAAGGGGCATGGTGGGGGGAGTTGGAAAAGAAGGGGTCAAGGGTTTGTTTTTTTTAAATTGGAGGGGTTTTTACATTTTAAAGGCAGGGGGAAAATGCCCGAGGTTTTTGATGGTTGAAGAGTGGGTAGGGGGATGATAGAAACACTGAGGTTGGGGTGGGGGGGAGGATGGGTCAAGCTAAGGGAGTGAGGTTGGTTTGGACAGTAAGGAGGAGGTTTTTCATGAGTGAGTGGGGAACAAGTTAAGGGGGGAAGAGCAGTTTTGCAAAGGGGAGGAGGGTGGTGGGGATGCGGGGTGAAAACTTTCTCTATAGGTTGAATTTCTGGAGGAAGTAATGGCAAAGCCCTTTTCTGAAAGGGAGGGATGGGGGGGGGTGTTGGGGGCGGGGAAGAGTTTAAGGGTTTTGAATTGTCTGGGGTTGTGGGACGGGAGGATTGGAAATGGTGAAAAATCCTTTTGGGAGGCGAGTGCGGCTTAAAAGTCTGCAGTGAGGGGTTTTTATAAGGCAAAAATCTAAGGAAGGGGTTTTTTTCCAGCCGTTCGGGATCTGGGGAAACTGCCTTTGTTGTTTAGTGGGGGTTGTGTGCCAGGTTTCGTTGATTTTCGGGGTTTTTTGTTGGGGGGAGAGGATGCGACTGAGTCAAGGGGGGGTATTTTTGGGGTTTTAGAAAGGGTGGCTGCGTTGGGTTATTGAATGAGGGGAAAAGTGGAAAAAGGGGCAAGGAGGTCAAGAGGTGTAGGGGTTTATTTTGGGATTTCCCGCGGGGTCGGATTTTTTGGAAAGGAGGGGAGGGGGGGAGGGATAGTTTGAAAGGGAAGCAGGTTGTGGGGCGGATTAGGTTTTGGAATTTTGTCGTTGGGTGGGGGGGCTTCCCCCAGGGGGTGGGGGTTTGAAAAAAAAATGACACTTGAAGGGCTCTTTGAATGACCTTCTGGTGAAAACTGCGATTTGAGCATTAAAAACACAAAACTACGCATCTTTTCAGAAATTTAAGGGACACCCCCTGGAAACAGCAGGTCTGACACTACTCTGTGCTGTCCTCATCCAGGGGGGCAAAAACTGTGACAGGTTCTCTTTAAGGTTTATGGTTAATAAGAGTTTAGCAACAGATAAAATTAAAAAAGGAGTGGAAGAAACAGTGTTACACATTTCATTGGGTATTTTTGATGCAGTAATTCATGGGTGTTAACAAATGGTACAATATTAGGCATGTTCCATTGAATTAATATTTTGAACTGATGTATTGTCTGTGTGATCTGTCTATTCCAAATAAAACATTGTTTTTTAACAAGGCAGCGGCGCAATGAGAGGCAGCGGCGCAGTGAGCTCACTTCATCGCGTCACTGCCAGCTTAGCACCCCGGGGCTGCGGCGGGCCCTCAGCGCTATGAGGACCCGGTGGACCCCGCTGTGTCGGACTCATGGCCTAGCGGAGGATCCAACGATCCTCTGGTGAGCCAGTCCGACACTGTCTGCGGAGCAGGGAAGCACATACAAATAAAGAGGCCGACGGCGCTCCAGGCCCACGGCAGCGGCCTGCAGCCCGGCGAGGTTCGGGGCACAGCGAGTTTTATTCTGGGCTTGTGCCCCGGATAAAACAGCCTAGCGACGCCCCTGCATTCTCTTTAATCTCCATTTTGCTTTATGTTGGTGACATTTCGGGACCAATGACCAGTTTTCCATAGAGTTATGGTCTCCACATACAATGGTCGTCTTGAACCAAATATTACTGTATGTTGAGGGAAAGCTGTATAAAGAATGATTTTGTATCTACACAGGTCATATGAGGTTAGTCGAACATGGCCGTTTTCTTACAGAAAGTTTAGTTAAAGGTTTCTTTTTTTTTAATGGACAAAGTCTCTTTATCGGATCACGTCAACGCCTTTGAGTGACTATAGGGAACGTATCTCTGTTAGACGTTACTCTTTAACTGCTTACATTAGATTTCTGACTTTTTCACCTTCTGTTGCATAAGTTGAACATGGCTCAGTCTTTGTTGCTTTTGTACATCCCGTCAGGCAAGACCCTAAATTATCTCCTGACAAGATTACCAGCCCGAAGGGTGCTGCATATGAGGCGATGCTGAATGCCTGCATTGTGTTAGCCCATTATAAATACTTTGCAGTGGTGTCTAATTAAAGGGTCTAATTTAGTGTCTAGTTAAAGCGCTTGAGCTTCTCAGCTCTTTTCCCATAATGCCTTGTGATCTGTAGATGCTTAGTGGAGGGCAAAAAGGCAATTAAAAACTCCACATGCCTATTTGGTGCTCTCCCCAAGGAGAGATGTTCCCCTTTCTGAGCCACTCATTGCCTCCCACCCAGCCAGCCAGTACACTTTGCTCTGCACTGATGAGGAGCAAAACCCCAAAACAGCTGTCTGCAGATGAGTAATACTGGCGTGGCTAATATCCCTTTTGCTTTCTAAAGATTCAGTGAGTCTGAAGCAAATTGAGGCTTTGGTACATCCAATAGAAGGCGCTTGAGCTTCTCAGCTCCTTTCCCATACTGTCTTGTGATATGCAGATGCTTACTGGAGGGCAAAAAGGCCATCTCAAAACTCTACACGCTTATATGGTGCTCTCCTCAAGGAGAGATGTTCCCCTTTCTAGTTAAAGGGTTGTCATACTGCAGATGTAACTTTGAGTGTAGGGGATATCTAGAGGCAGAACTCTGAAGGTTGAGGTCCAGCTTCCATGACTGGACCATTGATGTGCTCCATTATCTTGATTGTATTTACAATGAGCTGAAGTGTGAATGTGTGACTTTATGCAGATCAGAAACTCAGGATCCCTCTCACCAGCATTCATACATTTATCACTGAACCTGTGAGAGACGTTGTTGGTGATACGACCCCTATAAGTACATTTATACCAGTGCCCTCGTTATATTCCTCTTTATTTATGGTAGGGAATATATTATTCCTTACAACATGGGTGATCTGCAGCAGCTGCTGTGTGCATTATAAGGGTCTGCAGCAGCTGCTGTGTGCATTATAAGGGTCTGCAGCAGCTGCTGTGTGCATTATAAGGGTCTGCAGCAGCTGCTGTGTGCATTATTAGGGTCTGCAGCTGGGGTTTATATTATGATGTCCTGCAGCCGCTGTGGTGTGTTAGGGGATGTTCACATGAAGTGCTGGATCAGTTTTGAATCCAAAAAACACATTCCAAAGCTCTGTGTAAATGGCATCCAACATGCAGCTGTGTGTTTCGATGCGTTTTGGCTGCAGCAGGATCGCACCCAATAGTTTTAAATAGGACACCTGCTGCGTCAAACAGATCAAGAATTGACACGTCAACTCTTTGAACGGATCCGATAGACGCATGTAAAACACGTATCGGCGATCACTCGTCTGAAAACCAATGTGTGTTTTACATAGAAAGCAATGTAAATCACACTGCACATTGTTAGATGCGTGTTTGGGTCCGTTTAGGGTCCAAAACACAGATCTAATAACTGATATAGCATTGAGTCAACACGCTGTGTGAACATACCCTTATGATGATCTGCAGCAGCTCTGGTGTGTGCTATAATCTGCAGCAGCTGTGGTATATACTATGATCTTCTATAGCAACTGTGGCACATATTATGAGGTTCTGCGGCAGCTGTGGCGTGTACTATAATCTGCGGCAGCTGTGGCGTGTGCTATAATCTGCGGCAGCTGTGGCGTGGGCTATAATCTGCGGCAGCTGTGCGTGGCTATAATCTGCGGCAGCTGTGGCGTGTGCTATAATCTGCGGCAGCTGTGGCGTGGGCTATAATCTGCGGCAGCTGTGGCGTGGGCTATAATCTGCGGCAGCTGTGGCGGGGGCTATAATCTGCGGCAGCTGTGGCGGGGACTATAAGCGGCGGCAGCTGTGGCGTGTATTATAATCTGCGGCAGCTGTGGCGTGTATTATAATCTGCGGCATCTGTGGCGTGTACTATAATCTGCGGCAGCTGTGGCGGGGGCTATAATCTGCGGCAGCTGTGGCGGGGGCTATAATCTGCGGCAGCTGTGGCGTGTGCTATAATCTGCGGCAGCTGTGGCGTGTATAATCTGCGGCAGCTGTGGCGTGTGCTATAATCTGCGGCAGCTGTGGCATGTATTATAAACTGCGGCAGCTGTGGCATATATTATGATCTTCTAAAGCAACTGTGGCACATATTATGAGGTTCTGCAGCAGCTGTGGCGTGTATTATGATGTTGAGCAGCAGCCAAGCTGTGAATTATGTTATGCAACAGCTATGAAGTGTCATGACGGTCTGCAGTAACTGTGGTATGCATTATGTTCTGCAACAGCTGAGGTGTGAATTATGAGGCTCTGCAACAGCTGTGACGTGTATTTTGATCTGCAGCAACCGTGGCACGTTCATGTTACGAGGTTCTGCAAAAGATGTGGCATGTATTGTGTTTTGCAGTAGCTGTGGTGCATATTGAAGATCTGATGTATTGTGTATGAGGTTCTGCATCAGCTGTGGTACATTAGCTGCTCAAAAGCTTCTTTTGTTAAAGGGCAACCTCTTATCCAGAGATGGGACAAAAGACACCAAGGTTAGACTTATCCAGCAATAAGAGATAGGAAGCGCCTATAGAACGCTGCTCACCTCCATATAAACTTATTTACAGGAACATGTTAGACTTCCTTTTTAATCAATTCAAATTATATACATAATAACCTCTATATGTTATTATTAGAGATGGGCGAATCGATTCTAACGAAGTGGAATTAGTTTAGAATTTCAGGAAAACTTCGGTGCCGAACGAAGTCGAACTTTGGGGTACTTCGGGTGAACGAAGTGTGCTTTTGATTGATAAAATGGCTTGGCAGCACATGGCCGCACATGGGGGAAAAACACCCGGAGGGAAAAAGGGCCCTAGGCCCGCCCTGGGCATTTGCAAGGTTGAAAGCCCAATCAGAGACCGGCGGGATTCCCGTACGTCCCCCGCACTTTAAAAACCGAGCGTGGGCCCCGGGGGCTCACACTCCTCTCACGTGCTCATCAGGAGGTTCTGCCGCGCTGATAGCTCTTCGAAGAATTTATTTTTATATACATTTCAGGGGGGGTCCAGCTTGCCCCCCAAAACTGCTTCTCTTTTAAAGTTTTATTTTTAAAATTTTTTTGGGGATTGGATTTTGAAATCCCCTTTGCCACCTGCAGGCCCGCATAAACATTCAATATCCAAGTGGGATCTAAACCATTTTCCCGTTGTATTTATTTAAAGAAACCGTTTTTTTCAATACAAAATACCACTCATTTTGGCTTCCCCAAATTCCCATGCGCAATTTAAAATCCAGGGGGTTTAAAAAAGCGTTTTTTTTGCTGGTTGCTGACCCCAAGAAAAAACCTCTTTTTCAACGCCAAAATATATAAATTTTTCCCGAAACCTAATTCACAAGCAAAGGGTTTAAAAAAAAACTGTATCTCTTTTGTGTGGGGTAGAAAACAACCCAAATTGGGAACACGCACAAAGCTACCCATTTTTTGGGGCTTTTAATTTTTTTGGGGCAATTTACAACCTGGGGGTTTAAATTAAAAACGTTGTTTTTCTGGTGTTTCTGAACAAAAAAAAAACCGTCTTTTTCAACGGGCCCAAAAAAATATACATTTTTTTCCCGTAGCCTAATTTATGTCCGAAGGGTTAAAAAAAACCTGTTTTTTGCTTTTACATTTAGTAAAACACAAAAGTGTTTTTAAAAAAACACATATAAAAACTTTTCCGGCCATTTTTTGGGGCGGGAAATTTTTTAAACCCAAAGGGGTTTCCCAACTTTTTACTGGTTCATTTTGGGGGTCAAAAAAAGGGTGTATTTTTTTCATATACAGATATCATCAAACAAAATTGTCTGTACATTTTAAAAACAAAAAATAAGTCCAAACAGAGAAGGTGGGAGGGGTCTGCACCTCCCTTGGGCCCAAAAAATTTCCCGAAAGCCCCATTGCCGCAAAACACAGCAAGGGGACGTCGCAGCAGGGGGCACCCCGGGGAGGCCACAAAAAGGGGCTGTCAACTAGGGCCGTGTGTTGTTCAAACAAACCAAGGGTTTTGATTTGGGTTTACAAGGTCAACCTCTTCCCCCCAATGACATTTTTGACAACCCCCGCCAAAATTTGGTGGGAACTCAGACACAACCCTTACTTGGGTGGGCCCGGGGGCGGGGCAGCCCCCCTCACCTGTCCTCACCCGCCTCTGTCCCCCCCGGTTTTCCCCCAGCCAGAGATCAAATATGTGGTCCCGGGGCCCCGCCACCTTTTATGTTAGGATAAAAATTTGAGGGGGGCAGTCACAGCTACTTGGCAGCGAAAAAATGGGGCCAAAATCCCTGCATCTTGCAGTAGGCGGCAAAAAATAGATGTTTTAAATTTGGGAAGGAGGGCAAATTGTGAGGGGGCACCTCGCAAAAAAAAACCGGGGATGAGGACAGGAAAAATGACATTTAAAAACAAAAAATAAAGATGGGAAACCGACCCACTTGGGGAAACCGGGGGGGGGCAAGGCTTATCTTCCCTCGGGGAAAAAAGGGGGGTCAGCTTTGCGCAACGGCCCGCGGCGCAGCCCCGCAAGTGGGGTTTTTGTGGCCGTTGGGGTCGCAGGATAGCAGCAGTGTTAGGTCGGGGGGCCAAGCGGGCCCCGGGGTTTTAAAAAAACCCCCATCGCAGGGCCAAGAAAGTAGGCCCACAGGGGCCCAGCGAGGCACGGCGGCAGTAACCCCTCAGGCGGGGCGTTGGCGGGAAAATCCGATAAATCGGGCCCGGGGGTGGCCCTTTTATTTGCTAAAAACAAACCAAGGGGCCGAATATGGGTAATGTAAATCTGTGGGGCAGAAAGTGAAGCGTGGGGCCCGGGATTTAAAATTGGCCCACGGCCCTGGGGTCAACACTTTTCAGCGTCACCCCTCCGGTGGGGCCCGGGGAAACTGGCCAAAAGTGGTGGTCCATCCTCCGCCGCAGCAGCAGCAGCGCCCATGGCACCAGCCATTGCAGCCTTTAAGGGTCCACCACCCGCAGAAGGGGGCTGTTTCTCTTTACCCTCACTCCCGTCCGAACTCCTGCTCCCCTACTCATGGCGCCAGCATTCCCTTCAGCGAGGCGATTTCAAAGAAAACAAAAGTAATTTCTCCCAAACCCCCCTAAGGGGCAGAAAACTGACCGTCTCCTTTCCAAGTTTTTTGGTTTCTCAGTCCCTTTCCCCTTTCCCAAAAGGTGGACTCTGCACCGTTTAGGAAAACAATTGGGTTTTTCCAGCCGAGATTGAGGGGTTCCAAGCCTAATTTATTTTCCAAAAGGCAGTACCAGCACCTTTCATAAATATTAGAACGAAAAGGGGGGCAGTTTCCTTTAGCCTTTTCGGTTTGTTCCAAGGGGCACGCCCGCGGGGGACTCTGGACTGTAACTACGGTCAAGGGCCCTACATGTCCTTTAAAAGGGCCCCCTGGGGGAATGTCTCCCCCCAGGGACAAACCCAAAAACATGGACAGGAGCCCTTTCTCCCCCCCGTTTTTCAAAAAATGCGCACCTTGGGCCCAAAGGGCCGCCCCCTTCCCCCTCCACCCCCACCACCATCTCGCCTCCACAAAACTTTTTCCATCATACCAAAATGTTAAAGGGGAAAAGCGGTTTTCCACGCAGTTTTACACCTGGCTTCCTCGGGGAACAATCACACAGGGGTGGAACTGCCCCGCGTCCCTGCACAAGAAATTTGTTTTGTGGCTTTTCCCCCGCCCAACCCCGCAAATCGGAACCATGGTGACGGACCCAAAGGGGAACATGTTTCCGCACTGCACCGAGAGGGGTGGTCCCCTACCCTGCATGGCCACGTGTTCAATCTTTGTTTTAAAAGGGGCCTGAAGTCTTCCACCGATCATGAGAACATTCGAAAAATGGCCCCGGAAAAATGTGCATGCACTTTAAACCAATTTTACAAAACCCGGAACACCCCCCCCTCGAAATTGCGCGGCAGAACGGGCCTTTCCCCCAAAACACTCCCGAAAATGCATGTTTCCACCCGCTGAAATTCCGCCTGCAAAATTTTGGAAACCCACTTATAAAAGAGAAAGGGCCTTTTTAAAGATTTTTTTTGATTAAAACCGGCAGACAAAGTACTTTCCCCGTTTAAAAATTTTATTTTCAGCCATGGCAGCTCAAAGCGTACACCTGGGTGGGGCCCTAAAAAGGGGTAAAAAAAAAAGGGGGCGACGTTATTTTTTCAGTCGCCAGGGCCCACGGGGTAATAACTTTATTCCACTGCTTCAAAGTCCCCGGAACAGATGCGAAAAATCTATCGGGGAGGGACGGAGACGTGGCACACAACTCGTGGCCATATTTGTTTCCGGGGGGGACTGAAAAAGGGGGGAGGAGGAGGAGGGCATTGGAGAAAGGATTTCCCGGTTTAAATAGTGGATTTTCTACCCAAGGACGAGAGAGGGGGAGCCCGGGCACTGGGGAGAGATGGAAGGGTGAGGAAAAGGGGAAAACCCCCAACACCGGGCAAATATACCTTAAAAATTTGGGTGCAGGGAGCCCCTTCGGATTTACTTTTGCAGAAAGGGCCCCGGGAGCATGCTTAAATTTGCCCCGGGTATGACAGCCGAATAGGGCACACCCGGGAGAGGGGTGACTTCTGGCCCCTCCACCCAAATTTGGCCCCCCGCTACCATCCAAAATGGGAGCCTTTTTCCCCCGCAAATTTAGAGGGAAAGGGCAAACTCAAATACTTAGGGAAATCCTCCCGTAATCATTTTTCCGCGCCTATGTGGGGGCATTTGTCCCCCCCCCCACATTTTTACCGGGGGGTTTCCCCAGCCTTTCCCCTACTCGCCGCGGCTGCTGGGGGAAAGTGGGGGGTTTGGAGCAGTAACCAGCTCCATCAGCACAACCTAAACTGGAAAACCCCCTGATGAGCAACTTCCTTTACCCGCCTATGAAAGGGGGGCATCGCCAGCAGAGCAGGAACCGGAGCAGACCCCCGAACCAACAAGGTTTTTCGGCCAACTTGGAAGCAACTCTGCCACCCCATTTTGAAATCCGCTGGACTACTGGGGAGCCCAAAAATGGGGTTGGGGGCCCCCAACTTGCCGAGTTTTTTTAGTGGAGAAGCTGTCCCGCCCCCCAGTAGTGTTGGGAACAGAGCGGGGGTTTAGTGCGGCGGGGGGCCCTCGAAAACCCCAAAAGAACCCGCTTAATTTCCCTTGGAAATGTGGAACGACGGGCCTTTTTCCAGATAAAACAGCGGGATCGGCCGGATTTTTCCCCACACCAATGCCCTTTGGGGGTTTAGTCTGGGTTTAAACTAACCCCGCCTCAGCCAATAAAACTGATGCCCCCACCCCCCCTGAACCACACATCGCTGACAGTTTTCTCCATCTGCCACCAACCATCTTTAAACCCGGGATGGATTGCCACCCACCTTTTAAAACTCGTCAAATTTTGCCCCTCTATTTTTTTCCCCATGCGCGCGCCGTGACATCCACCCCTGTTTTCAATTTTGGGCCCCTGCCCAAACCCCATGGGTGCTGCCGCCGTGACCCCCCCCCCCCATCATTGGCCACTCTGGGGGCTTTCCTCGGGTTTTGCCACCTCCAAAAGTCAATTTAGCCACCCGCCCTTTACCCCATGCTGCTGTGGGGTGGCCGGGCCCACACCTCCACACCTGTACTAATGTTGCCAAACCCGAGATCCCCCAGCTTTTTTTTTTTCCAGCTTTTTCCCGGCATGACTTTCAGGCAAAATTCCCCCCCTTCATTTTTTGGTCAGTTTTGCCCTGTTAAGTGCCCAGGGAATTTATAGTGAAGCGATTCTAAAAGCGGCGGCAGTCATGTGCGTGTCATACTAAAACACAACATTGTATGAAGACCAAACCAAGCTCCCTCTGCATATTTAAGCATGGCACAACGTTCTACAGCACCCTGCAGGCTCTGGGCAGCCTGGAAATAGCTGCTTTTTAACGCGATTCGTGCCGAAGTAATTCGGAACGAAACGAATTTTGTCGGAAAATTCGCCGAAGTGACTGAATCGAATTTTTGAGAAATTCGCCCATCTCTAGTTATTATGTATATAATTTTAATTGATTATCTCCATATCTCTGATCGTCCTCATATCTGCAGGGTGTCACAATCCGGTGCATATTGCGATGCAGGATTGTCTTCAGGATTGTATACAAAGGGTGTATATGACACTTGCTTATATTCACCCTATTGAATACTCTCTCTTGAAAAAGATGACCCCGCATATCTTACCCTGGAAGTCCTCTACAAAAAGACCTATATACTAAATGTTAAAATGGTTTTCAAGATTTCAAATACTTTCCCCAAATTTTCCAACGCGTTTCAACCAACGTAGGTCGGAATCATCAGTGGGATCAAGAAATGGTCTGTACTGCATATGGACAGGTACGGGTATCCACTGGTTCTGACATCTGATTATATGTTATGGATAATTGGCATCGTTGGGTATTATAATTGATTGTATAGAGACTATAAGGTCGTCATGAGAGCGTTTGATGGGGTCTGCACGGTCCGTCCATGGGTTTTTTATTCATACTCGCTCCTCATAGTTATCTCTGTATAGTCCTCTCGCTGTGCAGACGATGCACTGGTCACTGTGTATTGAGTATCTTCTGAATAGTTGCTTTGTGCAAGGTTTCTTGTTTGTGTAAGAAATTGTGAACGGATACTTTGGCGCGGCTGACCCTTCATAGTCTAGCAGTGCTGTACAGACTGATGCGTGACCATAGAACTATAATGAGAACTGTATTGATTATAATCTCTGCAGCATTAGGCCATGTTCACACGGCAGTAATTGCAGGACGTATTTCGCCCCGCAATTACGCCGTGTGCTCGGGAGCGGGGGTGGGGGAGGCCAGCACCTCGCCAGCTCTATAGGCATTCTTTATTCACGGCGCGTATACGCCGTGAATAATTGACATGTCACTTCTCTCCCCGCTCAGCGTATTGTACGAGCGGGGAGAGGAGACGTAATCCATAGTTCTCTATGAGAACTGTGGATTACCGTAATTATTGGGACGTATCTCGCCCCGTATTTAGCGCAGTACGGCGCAAAATACGGGACGAAATACGTCCCAGTTTTAGCCGTGTGAACATTGCCTTACACCACCACAACCCTCACACCATGATTTTCTAAAGGGGAAAGATCTCTCCTTGAGGAGAAGAACCAATAAATTGGTCGGTGTGAGGGTTTACTTGCCATTCAGACCTCGCTGACTGTTTTGCATAATGCAAAGGCTTATGGGAAAAGAGCTGAGGAACTCAACAGCGCCCTCTATTGGATGTAGTTATCCTCAGTTCACATGTAGCTCGCAGGAGCCTAGCAATGTGAAAGGGATTTGAGCCAAACCAGTTAAGTTTAACTACAGACAGCTGTTTCGGGGCATTTGCCCCTCGTCAGTGCAGTGTAGAACTTACTGGTTGGCTGTGTGGGAGGCAAGAGTGGCTTCGAAAGGGGAAAGATCTCTCCATGATTTCCTGTAAGACTATCACCATAATGATCATATGGAGGGTGGAAGCATTCCCTATGGGAATATCTGCTGTAATGGGTGCACAGTGCATGTATATTTATAGGGGAGGATCACTGACCTTTGACACTAACCTCCCGGTAGCCTCTGTGGCTCTGGGGTCAATACCAGGGTTTACAATCTTTGTTCTATTAAAAAAAAAAAATAAATGTAAATGAAATCTGTACATCAGACTGTATCTCGTTATTACTAGTATACAACCAGACAAAATGGAGCCATATCTCAATAAAAACATAAAATACTTTATTCAATCCAAATATTAAAAAAACATACAAAAAAGAGGACAACCAATGAGAAGACAACCAGTGGCAAAAGTTAGTATTAAGGTCTGTTTACACAGCACAGGAGAAATACCAGTCGGTTTATCCGACCGGTATTTGTCCTATTTTCATACCGTGCACACGGCCGCCGGGAGGGGGCCGTGGAGAAAAACCCTCCCCCTTCACATAGGCATGTTCATATTCCGCCCGAAAACCGGACAGTAGAATGAACATGTTCTACGTGTTTTGGACGGCCGGCGGTCTGAAAAACCGCCGGGCAGAAAATCCATACAGTGGGGACTGCTGCACGGATTTTCCATTTAGGTCCGTATAAAAGTTTATCAGCTGGTTTGCAGCCGGTTTTCAAAATCGAGGCTGAAAAACCGTGCCGTGGGGACAAGGCCTTTAAAGGGTTACATGTATATGTAAATACAAATTCTATTGTTCACAAAATACCACCTCACTGAGAGAGTGTCAAAAACCCACATTATAGGATCATGATGAAATATTTATCCATATTAGGGGGAGGGAGGGGGAGGCACCACTGATGTCCCAACGCTTTTCGCCGTAATGGCTTCTTCAGATGTATCTTGCTGTTACTGTATGGATAAGTGCAGAGGACTGTCAACTAGATGCACTGGTGTGTGGCGTGGCTGGTTGACTTAAATTAATGATATCAATTATCAATAATTAGTGATAATACTAGCTATATATACATACTGGTGATGCACTAGTCTGTATATATAGCGTAAATCTATAATATACTAGCAGAATTACCCTGTTTTGTATGAGTCTGTTTTGGCTAGCCATTTTGTTGTTTGTGTGTATGGCTACAAACTTTTATTTTGCTGATCAGCTTGCAGACAGGCTTCGGTCTGCTGAGAGGATTCGCCATTTTGCTGCTGTCTGTGGCACATCAGGGCTGCAAAAGAAAAAATTAAAATCAAAACCCAAACAGATCTTCTGAGGGTAAAAAATACTAAACAACTAAAGAAAGGGATAGTTTTTTCTACTACGTTCAACCAGGAATTCAATAATATCAAACAGATATTTTTTAAAAAATATAAAGATATTGAGACAAGATAAAACGTTAGCGGATATTCTGGATAGCGGTGTACTTATGGTCGCTGAAATGTTAATTGGACTATAGCTCAATTCCATTTCTCCATGTTAGGTTCTAGGGATCAACCAACATTCAGGTATGGTTAAAATCCACACCAGGCTTTTTTCAATGCTAAGGAACGAGATGTAAATGTGTCAATATGCAAAAAACCCCTCAAATAGTCTACCAACACAAAAACAATATTAAAACGTATTAAAGTTAAACAATTTTATAAACTGTGATTCAGATCTCTGTGTGTTTTAATATACAATGCACATTTGTAATAAAAATTAGCTATAGGATGTACTAGTACTGGGCGTAACTCAGAAAACACGTATATCTGAACATATTATGCACATAAATAAAAACATTACTCGCCATTCTGGTGTGACCAGCATCTTCATTGAACAACATGAATGATCAGTAGGAAGGGTCTGCGTTTCTTTGCATTGGAAAAAGGTTGAACCATCCGCTATTCGAGTGGAGACTGGCCAGCGTAAGGTACGCATGCGATGAAGCATTTTTGGAATTTATAAAATAGACACACGTGTTACAGTCCCTGTGTCTGGAACCTTTAGGACGAGTCTAGCTTACATCTATTAGGTCACGGGCGAATTATATCTTTTTAGTCTTCTAGTATGAGTATATAAATAAGGTATTGGTAGATATATGTGTATTGTGTATATGTTTTTTAGCAACTTTTAAAAGTATGCCTTGTACGTTATGGGAAGTGATGTAATATCACATGGTATGTTTAACCATCTATTTAATATGTGTCTGTAGTGGATTCCCATGTTACGTGAAACAATTGGATCGCTATGTAGCCTCTCTCGAAACGCGTAGGTCATTTTTTATCTTTTTGTTTTTCGCTTTTTTGGGTTATAGCTGTGCAATCACACAAATACTTCAAGCATTTTTTCACTAAGCTAGCCGCTGGTTCCGTTACTTTTTGCTGCTTGCATTTTCAAATCTGATTTAGCCTGAGATGGGTTTGCGGAGAGGCCTCCTCTTTTGGTCTGATAGGGTTCCAATTTAATAGAGCACTCAAATTCCGCATCAAAACAGACTGTTCACAGCGAATTCTGATTTTGTGTGAATATATTGAGAAAGTTGGGTCCTAAAGAGCTGGACTTCAACCTTCCCAAGCGCCCAAATTATGAATTTTGCCAAATTTTGGTGCAGATTGGTCTCGTTGTCTTGCTGTGCGTGAAGAGCAGAATTTTTTTTTCACTTGCCAGAAGTCATACCGCATCAGCACCCGTACATGTGTGTATGTATATATATATATATATATATATATATATATATATGTGTGTATATATCTGTGTATGGGTGT